>CM050170.1:109184700-109197200 GCA_027410445.1 Discoglossus pictus | reverse complement strand
CCGTGAACGTGATCTACGAGAACAGAGATGCGCTACTTGAGTGTTTCCAGACAATTGAAGCATGTCTAAACTTTGATCCAACATCTATACGTGAAGCCGCAGGTTTCATTGGAATGCTGGAAGACAGGGAGTTCCTTTACTTCCTTAAATTATTTCATTTAATAATGCCACATGTTGACATCCTCTATAGTCAGCTTCAGAAGCGAGACACGGATACTGTTTATATCAAAAAAGTCACAGAAGACTTTGTCGCCAGCATCCAGAAAATCCGTAATTCTGTTGAAGAGATAGAAGCAAGTTTGCCAAGCGATGTAACAGTCAACAGACGGAGTGCGGAGATCTCAACCTTGAGACAACTTTCAAGAGATGTATGTGACATAGTGGTGGTTCATGCAAAAGAACGTTTTTCATTTTCAAATCACCTAGTCAATGCCAAACTTGTTCAAAGTGACTTGTATAAAACCCATGACACTTGCTTTCCAACCCAAGCTCTGGAAGACACTGTGCAAGCATATCCAATACTGAAGAAGGAACAATTACGCACTGAGCTGTCACTTCTGTATGGGAAGACAGATTTTCATGCTTGTACAAGTGCTGTTGCTCTGCACAAACTTTTACATCAATTGAATCTGCAGAATGATTTCACAGAGACAGTGAAATTATTAAGAATCCTGATTACAACACCGATGACCACTGCAGAATCAGAAAGATGCTTCTCCACATTGAAGAGGATAAAAACCTTTTTAAGAAGCACCATGTCCCTGGAGCGGTTGAATGCATTGGCGATGCTCTCAATGGAAAAGCAACTGATTTCCGAGATCCCAGACTTCAATGAAAAAACCATTGAGAAGTTTTGTTCTTTGAAAGATCGCCGTGCAAAATTTAAATACAAGTGATTGAAGCAAAGAAGAATGCATACCCCCAGGGTGTTCAAAGATAAACTGCGTTAAGCAGCACCACCTCACACTACCAAACATAACTAGTCGTAAGTAAAGTATGAACGGTGTGTGGGTGTGCATATGGAAGGAGCAATGAAAGGTGTGTGCATGGTCAGTAACAATTGTTGAAGCCTTGGCGTGGTTTGAAGGAATTGGAGGCACTTCCAAGGGTAGCTGTCACTTGTGTACGGGAAGCCAGAATTCCATGTCTGTACAAGTGCTGTTGCTCTGCAGCAACTTTACCATCAATTTAATCTACATAATTTAACAGAGTGAGTGAAGCTATAAGGAATCCTGCTTACAACACCGAAGACTACTAAAGAACCAGAAAGATGCTTCTCCACATTGAAGAGGATAAAAAGGTATTTAAAAAGCACCATGGCCCTGTAGCGGTTGAATGCATTGGTTTGAAGGAATTGGAGGCACCTTCAAGGGTGCGTAAAGTTCTCAGAAATGGCACCACCTCACTACCAAAAATAACTAGTAGTAAGTAAAGTATGAATGGTGTGTGGGTGTGCATATTAAAGGAGCTATGAAAGGTGTGTGAATGGTCAGTAACAATTGTTGAAGCCTTGGCGTGGCGTTACTGCTCATATGGTTATCCATATGCTAATTCAACGTGTTTGTTTGACATTGATTATTGTGTTGTCTAAACAGAAGTGAAATGTTGTTGTTTTCTTGAATCCCAAGATCCACTGGTTTGCGCCTATACAGTGCTGATTGGTCTTCTAAGGTATGTTTGGGGCCTATGGTCACACTTAGTCTTCTAAGGTATGTTTGGGGCCTATATAGTTCCACTTGGTCTTCTAAGGTATGTTTGGGGCCTATGGTCACACTTGGTCTTCTAAGGTATGTTTGAGGCCTATATGGTTCCACTTGGTCTTCTAAGGTATGTTTGGGGCCTATGGTCACACTTGGTCTTCTAAGGTATGTTTGAGGCCTATATGGTTCCACTTGGTCTTCTAAGGTATGTTTGGGGCCTATATAGTTCCAATAGGTCTTCTAAGGTATGTTTGGGGCCTATGGTCACACTTGGTCTTCTAAGGTATGTTTGAGTCCTATATGGTTCCACTTGGTCTTCTAAGGTATGTTTGGGGCCTATATAGTTCCACTAGGTCTTCTAAGGTATGTTTGGGGCCTATGGTCACACTTGGTCTTCTAAGGTATTTTTGAGTCCTATATGGTTCCACTTGGTCTTCCAAGGTATGTTTGGGGCCTATGGTCACACTTGATCTTCTAAGGTATGTTTGAGGCCTATATGGTTCCACTTGGTCTTCTAAGGTATGTTTGGGGCCTATATAGTTCCACTTGGTCTTCTAAGGTATGTTTGGGGCCTATGGTCACACTTGGTCTTCTAAGGTATGTTTGAGGCCTATATGGTTCCACTTGGTCTTCTAAGGTATGTTTGGGGCCTATGGTCACACTTGGTCTTCTAAGGTATGTTTGAGGCCTATATGGTTCCACTTGGTCTTCTAAGGTATGTTTGGGGTCTATATGGTTCCACTTGGTCGTTTAATGTTTTTTAAGTATGGTTTTGTTCTTGAATGGTCTGATTGATTTGCTTGTTTTCTTTCAACCCCAGGTGCAAACCCTATGTGGCTGCAGATTTGTTTCTACTCATTGGTCAACTTACTGAACGTGAATACCCTGAGAAGAAGACCCGACTAATGGTAGGTGTCACTCCTTTAATTTTTCTGTTAATGCGTATAGGTGCAATTATGATTTTGCTGTAGTCTTGTCACATGAGTTTTTTCAATCTATATTGTATACCAATGAATTTAACACATTGTTACTTTACTTCTTGACATTTCTGCATTGCTGATCATGTATTTCAATGGGCTTTACAAGTATAAGGTCGTTGGGCGGGGCTTATAAAGGTCATTATGACGTCAGGGGAGGAGTTATAAAATGGGTGTGGTTTGAAAAAGGGGGAGTGGCTATGTTTCGCCCTGTCGCCCCTCCAACTTGAAAAGTCACCAGCCGCCACTGCCCGGTACTCAACCTCTGTCCCTCCGGTACTCACCTTCTCTCCCCAGCTCTCCCTCCTTCCCTCAGTACTCACCCTATCTCCCCAGCTCTCTCTCTCCCCACTACTCACTCTGTCTCTCCCCCTACTACCCATTCTTCAACCCCAGGTCTCTCTCCCCCAGTACTCACCCTCTCTCCTCAGTTCTAATAGTGGGTGCCCTGTTTTCTGCCGCGCTAGTGTGGTGTGGGTGCTCGCATTTGTAAGTGCGCACATGACTTCACCAGGTCTCGTGCGCCAAAAAGTGGGGGTGCCCACTGGGCCACGAGGCTAAGGGATTCATTGTATTGGTGGTACCATGTTCAACTCTAGGTATATACACTATACTACAGAAGTGGTTGTTTTACAGTACTGAAATACTGGGTGCATTACATTTGTGGGTAAAACTTACTATTCACATATAATAGTTGTCAAAAAAATCGCAGTTTGACAACTATGATTGATCTCAAACTCACCGGCTGGGTCTACCATCTCAACCAGCCTCCTCCATCCCTGCAAGAACATGGCCATGTGCCAGATCTTAGCCGGGACGCGATCGGGAGCCACTGCAGGGGTCCTGTGTGTGTGATCACTAAACAGTCTCTGCTAAGCACTCTCCCTCTCCGAGGACTCTCTCTCTCCTCAGTACTCTCCCTCTCTCAGCACTCTCTCTCCTCAGGACTCTCTCCCCTGTAGTCAGGTCAGCTCCGTGCAGGTCTCTTTATCGGCACCCTGTACTGATCCCTGTACTGAGGTGTCAGTGATATCTGAGCTCGGTGCTCTGTGTGTAATTTGCAAGAAATGTGTTTACAAAGCAATTTTTCGTTTCATATTCATGTAAACTAACGAATGAACAAGTTTCGTCAATTTGCCATTTCAGATTGATGTAAAATAACGAATTCAGATGAATTAACACGTTTCGACAATTTGGCGTTTCGGATTGATGTAAAATAACGCATTTAGGCAATTTTTCATTTCATATTCATATAAACTAACGAATGAAGAAGTTTTTTCAATTTGCCATTTCAGATTGATGTAAAATGACGAATTCAAATGAATTAACATGTTTCACCAATTTGCCGTTTCAGATTGATGTAAAAAAACGCATTTAGGCAATCTTTCGTTTCATATTCATGTAAACTAACGAATACAGGACTTAGGGTGCAATGGCCAAAGGCGCTCATTGCACTGTAAGCCTTTCAAAACGAGGCGAGCAGTTCAGGCACACAGCAGACTCCCATTGTGTGACAAACAACATTTCCACACTTTTTTATTGCCCTGTCATTTTTGACGGGCAAGTCGCTAGTCACATATTATAATTGTCAAACTGCGAGTTGACGTCACGGCATTTGCGGAGGTGGACTCTCCAAACTTCAGCTGCAATGAGCCAATGGCTCATTGCAGGCTGCAAATGCGGACCCTCGCAAAGTAAGGGGCCGTATTTGCGGAGTTGGACATAAACTGCAATAAGCTGAAGGCTCATTGCAGGGCGCAAATGCGGAGCTTGCGAAGCGAGTGTCCGCAATTGCAGAGGTTGAGGCTCTATGGCGCCTCACTCTTGGTAGAAAAAAAACCCAGAAAAGCAGGACTTTCACAAAAAAATACGACCCGCGGGACTTAGAAAAATAAATAAATACGAGGTCGCAAAAATACGAAGTTAACGGCCGAAACGCGTACATCGAAAAAAAAAAACCCACAGCATATTAACATAAAAACATAAAAATACTTCAGACAGTCCACGGAGGGACAGCCAGGACGTCTGGGAGTGTGGTTGCCGAAAAGCCGGAATTTAAAAAAAAAATCGAGCAGCGGGACTTAGAAAACATAAATAAATACAAGTTCCGAAAAATACGAAGTTACTGGCCAAAACGCGTACATCGGAAAACACCCAAAACACAGCAAAAAAATATAAAAAAAAAAACATCCCACAGAGCACGGGGGGAAAGCCAGGACGTCTGGGAGTGAGGTTGCATGTGAATTTAAGTTGAATTTAAGCATTTTCGGCACTTGAAAGATAGGAAAAAAACGGCGGCTAAAAAAAATAAAAATGAGGCACATACAAAACCCAATTTTTACACAGGCACATACAAGGTACAAAATACACTATTACAAAGGAAACAAAATGCTTGCGAGGCGCGTAAGACATACAATATCGCTGCAATTCTACACCACTGACTTGCAAATAAACACATTACGATTCTGAAATGACGGCTTTCCCACCTAAACCAACGGTTTTGCCTCGAGCATGCAGCCTATATATAGGGCACACTAGCCACAGTACTGACACTTTCTCCTCAGTTGATGACAGTCTGAGTGGATATTTTCTGCTGCTGGAAAATCCAAAGAGATTGTTAGCTCTTCAGGATATTGATTGGTGGCTATTAATTACAAATAAATAAAGTATATTAATTTATATTTCTAATAATTAATACATAATTAATACATTATTTATTATTAAAAAAAATATAATATATATATATAATTAGTTAAAAAAATGTAGGCACAAACATATGATTTACACTGCCTTTACTTTATGAATACATTCATGCTTAGCTCTTTGTAATATATTTATTAATTGATTAATTAATTATTAATGTACATTAATTTATTAATTATTAATTAGTAATCATTATCAAAAAAAATGTGGACATTTTAAACTGCCTTTAGTTTATTAATATATTAATGCTTACCTCTGTCTATGTATATGTATTCATTAATTAATTCATTATTAATGTACATTATTTTATTAATTAGTAATTAGTAATCATTATGAACAACAAATATTATATATTTTACAATGCCTTTAGTTTATGAATATATTAATGCTTAGCTCTTTATAATACATATATTCATTGATTAATTGATTATTAATGTACATTTACATAGTAGCTTACATAGTAATTTACATAGGGCCTCATTCTATTATCGGCCGTAAATCGGCCGTAAGGCTGCGATTCCTTGCGGGGGTTCTGTTAACTCGCAATTCTATTATACAGCCCCGCAAGGATCTCCTCTTACGGCCGGCCGCATATCTTGCAACCGGGTGTAAGCTCAAAATTTTTTAAAGTCAAAAATAAATTCAAGACAGCACTGTACAGCTCTGTAAATGCTAGGGATCATATTGGGGGACATGAGGATTAATAGTAACCCCCTCTCAAGCTTGCACATCAGCCCAAATACGAGTTTACATTAACTGTTTATTTTCCGGCTGCGGCGTGGGCGGGTCTGAGGTGCTCCAAGCACTCTGGACTTTTTACATGGATATTTGACATATATTAAAAAAAATATATTTTACAGATTTGAGTATAGGGGAAATTTGTGCTATTTTTGCTAACACCGAATATCACTTTATAGTCTTCTCAAAGTGCAGGATGGCTTTATTTGGGCTATATTTCGTGCCTAATTGGTGCTAGCGGGACCTCTTTCCTGCAAGTAAGCTGCGGCTCGCTTTTAGCCTTGCAGAGAGGCTTCCCGGAGCAACAGAATAGCAACCGGGCTTTTCTTGCGGCCGAAACTCTTGCGGCCGTTTTAGATCAAAGGCTTTCCTCCGGCGCGTGCGGCCGCAAGAGATAGCAAGGCGCCGGCCGCAAGCCTGCCGGAATCCCCGGCCGGAGGGGAATAGAATAGCAGAATAGCTTGCGGCCGGTCCTTGCGGCCCCGCAGCGCCTCTGGCCGCTAATAGAATGAGGCCCATAGTAATTAAGGTTGAAAAAATACTTTCAGTCCATCAAGTTCAACCTTTTTTTGATCTCCTCTGATCTTCAATATGCGGATTAAATTTTAATTAATTAGTTGTTAATTAATTATGAATCAATAATTTATTTATTTATTTTTATTTTTTTATTAATATTAATTAATCCAGAGAAAGGCAAACAGAAAAAAAAAACCAAGTGAGACTTAGCCAATAGTTTAAAAGGAAAAAAATGAATTCCTTCCTGACCCCCGATACTGGCGATCGGATTTCTCCCTGGTTCAATACTCTCTCTCTAATTATTCAGGATAACCCGGAATTCCCTTTTTTATTAAAAATATATCCAGTCCCCTTTTAAAGTTATCTATCGAATCCGCTGTCACCACCTCCTCTGGTAGAGAATTCCACAGATTAACGACCTTTACTGTGAAGAACCCTTTTCTTTCTTTAAGGGGAAATCTTTTTACTTCTAACCTCAAGGGATATCCTCTTGTCAGTTGAAACCTCTTGGCACAAAAAGCTCCCTTGACAAATCTTTATACTGACCCTGGATGTATTTATATAAGGTAATCATATCTCCTCTTAGACACCTTTTTTCCTAGAGAAAATAAGTTTAATTTGGTTAGTCTTTCTTCATAACTTAGCCCTCCATTCCCCTTATTAGTTTTGTTGCCCTCCTCTGTACCCGTTTCAGCTCTAAAATGTCCTTTTTATGAAGTGGCACCCAAAATTGTACTCCATATTCCAAATGAGGGCGTACTAGGGATTTGTATAGTGGCAGAATTATATTTGCTTCCCTTCATTCTATACCCTTCTTAATACATGGTAATATTTTATTTGCCTTTGCAGCTGCTGCTTGGCTTTGAGCACTGTTACCTAGGTGGTTGTCCACAAGCACTCCCAAATCCCTTTCAATATCTGATACCCCTATATTTACCCCTATATTTGTGTCATCAGAGAAAATGGAGACACTACTTTTCAGTCCTACTTCTAAGTCATTAATAAATATGTTAAAAAGGAGGGGACCTAATCAGTGGCGGCTGGTGACTTTTCAAGTTGGAGGGGCGACAGGGCGAAACATAGCCACTCCCCCTTTTTCAAACCACACCCATTTTATAACTCCTCCCCTGACATCATAATGACCTTTATAAGCCCCGCCCAACGACCTTATACTTGTAAAGCCCATTGAAATACATGCTCAGCAATGCAGAAATGTCAAGAAGTAAAGTAACAATGTGTTAAATTCATTGGTATACAATATAGATTGAAAAAACTCATGTGACAAGACTACAGCAAAATCATAATTGCACCTATACGCATTAACAGAAAAATTAAAGGAGTGACACCTAACATTAGTCGGGTCTTCTTCTCAGGGTATTCACGTTCAGTAAGTTGACCAATGAGTAGAAACAAATCTGCAGCCACATAGGGTTTGCACCTGGGGTTGAAAGAAAACAAGCAAATCAATCAGACCATTCAAGAACAAAACCATACTTAAAAAACATTAAACGACCAAGTGGAACCATATAGACCCCAAACATACCTTAGAAGACCAAGTGGAACCATATAGGCCTCAAACATACCTTAGAAGACCAAGTTTGACCATAGGCCCCAAACATACCTTAGAAGACCAAGTGGAACCATATAGGCCTCAAACATACCTTAGAAGACCAAGTGTGACCATAGGCCCCAAACATACCTTAGAAGACCAAGTGGAACTATATAGGCCCCAAACATACCTTAGAAGACCAAGTGGAACCATATAGGCCTCAAACATACCTTAGAAGACCAAGTGTGACCATAGGCCCCAAACATACCTTAGAAGACCAAGTGGAACCATATAGGCCTCAAACATACCTTAGAAGACCAAGTGTGACCATAGGCCCCAAACATACCTTAGAAGACCAAGTGGAACTATATAGGCCCCAAACATACCTTAGAAGACCAAGTGGAACCATATAGGCCTCAAACATACCTTAGAAGACCAAGTGTGACCATAGGCCCCAAACATACCTTAGAAGACCAAGTGTGACCATAGGCCCCAAACATACCTTAGAAGACCAAGTGGAACCATATAGGCCTCAAACATACCTTAGAAGACCAAGTGTGACCATAGGCCTCAAACATACCTTAGAAGACCAAGTGGAACCATATAGACCCCAAACATACCTTAGAAGACCAAGTGGAACCATATAGGCCTCAAACATACCTTAGAAGACCAAGTGTGACCATAGGCCCCAAACATACCTTAGAAGACCAAGTGGAACCATATAGGACTCAAACATACCTTAGAAGACCAAGTGTGACCATAGACCCCAAACATACCTTAGAAGACCTAGTGGAACTATATAGGCCCCAAACATACCTTAGAAGACCAAGTGGAACCATATAGGCCTCAAACATACCTTAGAAGACCAAGTGTGACCATAGGCCCCCAAACATACCTTAGAAGACCAAGTGGAACCATATAGGCCTCAAACATACCTTAGAAGACCAAGTGTGACCATAGGCCCCAAACATACCTTAGAAGACCAAGTGGAACTATATAGGCCCCAAACATACCTTAGAAGACTAAGTGTGACCATAGGCCCCAAACATACCTTAGAAGACCAATCAGCACTGTATAGGCGCAAACCAGTGGATCTTGGGATTCAAGAAAACAACAACATTTCACTTCTGTTTAGACAACACAATAATCAATGTCAAACAAACACGTTGAATTAGCATATGGATAACCATATGAGCAGTAACGCCACGCCAAGGCTTCAACAATTGTTACTGACCATTCACACACCTTTCATAGCTCCTTCAATATGCACACCCACACACCATTCATACTTTACTTACCACTAGTTATTTTTGGTAGTGAGGTGGTGCCATTTCTGAGAACTTTACGTACCCTTGAAGGTGCCTCCAATTCCTTCAAACCAATGCATTCAACCGCTACAGGGCCATGGTGCTTTTTAAATACCTTTTTATCCTCTTCAATGTGGAGAAGCATCCTTCTGGTTCTTTAGTAGTCTTCGGTGTTGTAAGCAGGATTCCTTATAGCTTCACTCACTCTGTTAAATTATGTAGATTAAATTGATGGTAAAGTTGCTGCAGAGCAACAGCACTTGTACAGACATGGAATTCTGGCTTCCCGTACACAAGTGACAGCTACCCTTGGAAGTGCCTCCAATTCCTTCAAACCACGCCAAGGCTTCAACAATTGTTACTGACCATGCACACACTTTTCATTGCTCCTTCCATATGCACACCCACACACCGTTCATACTTTACTTACGACTAGTTATGTTTGGTAGTGTGAGGTGGTGCTGCTTAACGCAGTTTATCTTTGCACACCCTGGGGGTATGCATTCTTCTTTGCTTCAATCACTTGTATTTAAATTTTGCACAGCGATCTTTCAAAGAAGAAAACTTCTCAATAGTTTTTTCATTGAAGTCTGGGATCTCAGAAATCAGTTGCTTTTCCATTGAGAGCATCGCCAATGCATTCAACCGCTCCAGGGACATGGTGCTTCTTAAAAAGGTTTTTATCCTCTTCAATGTGGAGAAGCATCTTTCTGATTCTGCAGTGGTCATCGGTGTTGTAATCAGGATTCTTAATAATTTCACTGTCTCTGTGAAATCATTCTGCAGATTCAATTGATGTAAAAGTTTGTGCAGAGCAACAGCACTTGTACAAGCATGAAAATCTGTCTTCCCATACAGAAGTGACAGCTCAGTGCGTAATTGTTCCTTCTTCAGTATTGGATATGCTTGCACAGTGTCTTCCAGAGCTTGGGTTGGAAAGCAAGTGTCATGGGTTTTATACAAGTCACTTTGAACAAGTTTGGCATTGACTAGGTGATTTGAAAATGAAAAACGTTCTTTTGCATGAACCACCACTATGTCACATACATCTCTTGAAAGTTGTCTCAAGGTTGAGATCTCCGCACTCCGTCTGTTGACTGTTACATCGCTTGGCAAACTTGCTTCTATCTCTTCAACAGAATTACGGATTTTCTGGATGCTGGCGACAAAGTCTTCTGTGACTTTTTTGATATAAACAGTATCCGTGTCTCGCTTCTGAAGCTGACTATAGAGGATGTCAACATGTGGCATTATTAAATGAAATAATTTAAGGAAGTAAAGGAACTCCCTGTCTTCCAGCATTCCAATGAAACCTGCGGCTTCACGTATAGATGTTGGATCAAAGTTTAGACATGCTTCAATTGTCTGGAAACACTCAAGTAGCGCATCTCTGTTCTCGTAGATGGCGTTCACGGTCCTAACGTTGAAGTTCCATCGTGTCGGAGCACCTCTTGGTAGTCTTCTACCAACTACCTCATCCAGAACTCCAGTCCTTTTTGGAGAGCGTGAAAAAAAAAGATGGTATGCCTCCTATGTTGGAAAAAAAAAACTCGAACTCTTCCAATCCTTGAAACTGCTTTCTCCATTATTAGGTTCAGTTGGTGAGCATAGCAATGGACGTAGTGTGCGTTCGGGTACACGTCTTTTATTTTTCTTTGAACTCCTCCTTGATCTCCACGCATCACACAGGCACCATCGTAGCTTTGAGCTATGAGTTTCTTCTTGTCTTCCGGCTCTGGGAGAACAGTATTCAGTGTTTCCAGCACAACAGCAGCAATGGAGTCTGCATCCGTTGATTTCATTTCCGTGAAGCCATCAAATCTTTCCACCACTTGATGCTTCTTGTCAATGTAGCGATAGACTACAACGCACTGTGTCCTAGCGGAAATATCGGTTGTTTCATCCGCTTGGATTGCCACAAACTGGGCTTCCTTAAGCTCTTGGTGAATCACATCCTTAATAACTTCATGCATGCAGTCCAGTAGCTCATTCTGCACGGTTTTGGACGTGCCCTTAAACACAGTTGCAGTCTTTAAATGCTCTTCCATTGCACTATCGATACTACCAACCAAATCCACCAGGCCTCGAAACACTCCTGGATTTAGCGATGTTTCACTCTCGTCGTGTCCTCTTAATGCCAGTTCAAAAGCGCCACAAAAGCGAACACAATCAATTATCTTGGAAAGGATGTACCGGTTCTTAGCCACTTCTTCGTTGTGTTTTTGAATACTGACTTGGTATCCTGGGTCCAGTTGAACTGCAATGTTAGCCTGTCCAAGCATCTCAAACTTGATCTTGTTATCCAAGTGAGCTTTAGAACTTTTGTGTTTCGCCAATTTGTCAGCTAGATGTTTTACGTCAGTCACTCCAGTTTTGGTCCAAGCAGCGTCACCACCAAATAGGATGCATGGGAAACAATATAAGGCCTTCCTAGAAACGCTTCCACAAAGCCAGTCGTTCTTCTTGTACCATTCAGTATTAAAAGTACGGATATATTGCGTCCCTCTATCTCTTGCGATTTGCTGCAGATTTATCTCTGGTTGGTCAGGTCCTAACCGTTTTACTTCCACCTTCTCCTCATAGGTTAGGGTGCCGAAAGGCTTCACAAGTAGAGAGTCAATAGTATTCATTTCTGATACCAATAGAAGAAAGAGATCACGGTATATTAATTTATATTATGTCACAAAATTACTTTAAAATAACATTGTGTTGAATTCATTGGTATACATTACAGATTGCAAACCCTAATGTGACAAGACTACATCAACATCAAATTTGCACCTATACGCATGGACAGAAAATTAAAAGCAATGATACTCACCAACAGTTGACTCTCCTTCTCGGGGTATTCACGTCCAGTAAGTCAACCAACGAGTCCAAACAAATCTGCTTCCACAGATAGTTTGCACCTGGGGGGTGATAGAAAACAACAAAAAAAACATTAGAACGTTCAAGACCCAAACCTTAACTTTTAAAACCTTAAAATTCCAAGTGTGACCATATACTCACC